>CM067306.1:26431386-26448886 GCA_034231615.1 Meghimatium bilineatum
TAAACAAGAAGGTCCCTCCGTGCAATTACTTCTGGCAGTTATCTTTTTCCCCCCTTAAATGTCGCTCATTCTCGAAAAGAATGGTGACTGAATTATTGCACCGAGTTATTCCCAACCCACAAACCTTAGCGACATCTCTGATGAGCACATTCTGCAAATCCTTGTATGATCTAATACAGTTGTCCTTGTAATCGTATCATGGTGCGAATCTGTCACAGTGCCTCTCTGCTGGAATAGTTGTTACTGAATAGTGTCCTAGGCAGATCATGGCTCCATTCAATCAATATTCAAGCTTGATTTATACAGAACAATCTAGTCCCAAGTTCGTTAACATTAGACAGGCTTTATTTACTGCATGACTTCCGTTTATGTAGTGAAAAAAGGATAGGGGGGTGTATAGACTGTGGAGATTAAGATGCTTTGATATAGTAAGTCTTCACGACGTGTGAAGGTTGAATATTTTGGTCGTTAATATTCACATCCATTGGTCCGAAAAAAAAATGTCAAGTCGTTAAGGTATGTCCTGGGGACAGTAAAATTAAATGGATTTTTTTATAGCCTTCCAGTGATCTCTACTTTCAGGAATGTCGACAAATGTAGAAATATGGTAAAACTACGAAATAAGTCTTCACTGTGCTATAAATAAATAGCACACAATGTTTACATTTTTACGTAGCAGACGTCACGGATTTCCGTGTAACACCAATAAAATTATGAAAATGAATGGCTGCCGTGACGTCACATCTCCCGACACAAACGACATCAAGCACACTTATAATTATAATTTTGATAACAAATTTTTTTTTCATTTATAACTGATCCTAACCCTTACCCCATCCCTAATGTAAATACTAATACTAAATTATTATACCTTTTCAATTAATATACCTTAATTTTAGATAAAAAGTCTACTAATCACGCTGCAAAGGTTAGGTAATACCTTGAAACTATAACAAAGGTCACAGTGAAGACTTATACCGTAGTTGCGCCGAAATATGTTTACAAGTATTCAAATATGTTTTACCATCCGTCGAAGACTGATGTGTCGAGCCATCGGCACAGATAAAAAGGCGATACAACGCTTTTCCATTCTCTGGACTATATCCTGCTGGAAATCTAATAGGACCATGGCCCTGCTACAAGTGGTATTTTGAGAATGAACGCTGAAGAAGAAAAATATGTTTTACAGATATGTCAAAAATAGTCAGCAAAAAGGTGTATGCATGTGTGTGCGAAGTTACAAAAAAATTCGAAAATTGGAAATGGTTTAAGGGTAATGGAAATATTATACTTGCACATAGTTAATGGTGAAAGTTGTTGAATTATAAATCAGCGTCACTGCACGCAGTTTTACCCACAAGTGTTGCAGTTGCCATGCCATCTGCTGACCAGAAACACTATGATTATTGTGGCTTTCATCGTGTGCTTCGCATCAATTGCGCCGTTCCTAGAATTTTATAAAGCCCTATTCCTAGTGCAACTACTCTTGTGGTAGTATCTACCAACTTTTTTTTTCTTTCAAACCACGAGTGATGTGTAAACTGAGTCCTGGTTGGCGGACGAGTTACTTAACCAATATGCTACCCCAAGTGCAGGAGATACGATTTTCATTAGGAAGAAACGAAGTTTCCTATAACTAAAAAAATAGCATATATAATCAACTTCAGATTTCATTATTGGATCTTTTATAACGATCGTTTTTAGGATTAATATTAAAGAGGGGGGAGGAGTAGTTATTCTATCCTCTGTTTTTACTTATTTGTTAGTACTTCTTTCCTCTTGCGTTCTCTTTTAAATAACACGAGCATTCGTGTGATTTAACGAGCATTCGTGTGATTTAACGAGCATTCGTGTGATTTAACGAACATTCGTGTGATTTAACGAACATTCGCGTGATTTAACGAACATTCGTGTGATTTAACGACCATTCGTGTGATTTAACGAACATTCGTGTGATTTAACGAACATTCGTGTGATTTAACGAATATTCGTGTGATTTAACGAGCATTCGTGTGATTTAACGAACATTCGTGTGATTTAACGACCATTCGTGTGATTTAACGAACATTCGTGTGATTTAACGAGCATTCGTGTGATTTAACGAACGAACATTCGTGTGATTTAACGAGCATTTCTGTGATTTAACTAGCATTCGTGTGATTTAAGCCGTAGACCATGAAGTCCATTGTGCTGCTAGCTTTACAGCAGGGCTGCAATATTTTCTCATTTCGGCCCAGTACATCCAATTTTAACATGCTTTTATTTCAAGTACGCTTCCCTAGCCTGTGAAAACCTTCATATCTGTCTTCTGACAAACGAGTGTGTATCAACTTCACACTGTGATAGTTTATAACCCACGGAGCTCTTAGCCTTTACATGCCAAAACATGGAGAGTGGTGCCTTTGCGGTCACTACGAGTAGTATGACCATGGAGACTATGGCGGTGACAGGGCATTTGAGTGGTTATGCACACAGAAGGTAACGCAGGTCTGCATCTTGAGTGACTCTTTGAGTATGTAAGAAGGTACAAGTGGGTCTCGTTCGCGAACAGTGGATTGAGGCCTTGAGAAAGGCGAGGCTGAAAGTGGTTATATTTATTTTCGTGCCGGGACATGTGAGCCTTCGAGACAATGAAAGAGTGGATCAACTGGCATCATGATGCGCGATTGTGGCACAGGGTTTTGGGGCAATGGATCGCGCTGACGTTTTGAATTCCTTAAGAGATATAACGCGCGAGAGTGAGACTAATGTGGATGATGATTCCTTTTCAATAGTTAGGATTAAAGATCAGGGATTTAAATTCGGTGTTGCTAGAAGTGAACACTTTGGAGGGTCAGAAGAATGATTGTCAACCAGCATAGGACCGGTACTGTCAGCAGAAGTGTAATGGCGGATACACTCAAGGAGAGATCGGAGCAACTATGGACGTGTCCAGTTTTCAGTGATGATGATACGACGACTAACTAACTAGCTAGGCCAAAACGTGTTCGTGTGCTGACGAAACTGTAAGCAGGGATTTATTCTTGGGTCGACTACGCCTGTATCTTACGAGGTGTTCCACTGTCAGTGAAATTCTCTTGTATAGTTAGACGGGTCATTGCCCCCGTGTCTGAGTAATGATTCATATCTCGATTGTGAGACTTGTTTCGGTTTAGTTAATTGCTCAAACAGTAAAATTAGGCTAGAATTGGTTGACGACAGCGTGAACACCTTGTCCAAACTTCAGCAACTATTTACATTTCCTTTCTGCCAGTGGTATCCTGCCTTAACTTTCCACACAAAACCCTCCGCCAGAACACCGCCGAATTTTGTTCTCTTGCATGAACATTTATGTCTTATTGTTTCGATTTTCTCACCAATTCTTGCACATGGCGCTACGCTCTAGCGCTGCGCTACATTCGCATGTACTCAATGGACGAGTATGGTGCTGCATTCTAGCACTGTGCTACCTTTGCATGTACTCAATAGACACGTTTTACTTCTCCACAAACTTTTCCCTGTATTCGCCTGTGTGAGCTTTCGTACTTGACCACACGACCACCCAGATCAGACGTTGTTTTGCACTGTTCCGCAAGAGTGTTCTGACTGTGGGGGACGAGAGATTCTATTGAGAGATATTGTTCGTATTGTGCAAATATTATTCATTCCATCTCTCTCTACGATACCCGCACACGATCTATTAAGCGTCAGCCAGACTGCAACAAAAAAAAATAGAAAAATACATCAGCGGGTATTGGACATAAAACGACAGGATGATGATGCTACAGATCAAAGCAAAACCTTTTGTTCTAGCCATTGTACAAACATACGCACCAAATTCAGACTACGCTGAAGAATAAATCGCATTTTACTACGAAGACTTAAAACAACTACTCAAGCAAGTAAATCAATAGACAGTCTAATAGTCATGGGAGACATGAATGCAAAAATATGGAAAGGAAGACACAAGAACAGTACGTAAGACGTACCGGTAAACAGTTCTGTGAGAACAACAACGCCATATGTAATACATTCGTTGAACATGAAAATAGAAGATTATATACATGAAAAAGCCTTGGAGACAGAAAGAGGAACCAAATAGATTATATTATGATCAACAATAGATTTAGAAATAGTGTCAATAATACTAAAACATATCCAGGAGCAGATATCAGCTCTGACCATAATCCAGTGCTGTGAAAAATACATGTGAAGCTGAAAAAGATAGAATATAGAAGAATGCAAAGATCCACAGATAGAGCACTAGCACTAACATCACTAGCACTAACATCACTAGCACTAACATCACTAGCACTAACATCACTAGCACTAACATCACTAGCACTAACATCACTAGCACTAACATCACTAGCACTAGCATCACTAGCACTAACATCACTAGCACTAACATCACTAGCACTAACATCACTAGCACTAACATTACTAGCACTAGCATCACTAGCACTAGCATCACTAGCACTAACATCACTAGCACTAACATCACTAGCACTAACATCACTAGCACTAACATCACTAGCACTAACATTACTAGCACTAGCATCACTAGCACTAGCATCACTAGCACTAACATCACTAGCACTAACATCACTAGCACTAACATCACTAGCACTAACATCACTAGCACTAACATCACTAGCACTAACATCACTAGCACTAACATCACTAGCACTAACATCACTAGCACTAACATCACTAGCACTAACATCACTAGCACTAACATCACTAGCACTAGCATCAGCACTAAAACAACCAGACATACAACATTGTAGATGTAAAGAATTGATATGAATGTCTACATCTAAAATCTATTGTAAATCTATTGTTGATCATAATGTAATCTATTTGGTTCCATTTTCTGTCTCCAGGACTTTTCCATGTATATAATCTTGATATTCATAGACTACAACAAGACATTTGACAGAGTCCAACATGAAAAATTAATCAAACGTCTTCAAGAAATAGGCATAGATGGAAAAGACATCAGATTAATTAGAAATATATATTGGGAACAGATTTCACAAATAAGTTGTGAAAGCAGCTACTCACCATACATAGAAATAAGAAGAGGGATAAGACAAGGATGCATTTTATCACCAACTCTATTTAATATCTACACAGAGAATATCTTTAGAAATATAGAAGAAATACCAGGACTCAAGATTAATGGGAAAATAATAAAGAAACTGAGATATGCAGATGATACTGTTCTTATAGCAGAAAGTGAACATGAACTACAAAGACTAATAGATCAAGTCAATAAATCAAGTAATGAATATGGACTGGATATAAATATCAAACAAAAAAAACTATGATAATCAACAAAGACACAGAAGAATAAACTCCAAACATAAACATACATGGAAAGAAACTACAAGTAAAACATTATCAATATCGTGGACGCATAGTCACAAATGACGGCAGATGTGAAACAGAAGTTAAAAGGAGAATATGAATGACTAAAAGTACCTTCAATGACATGAGGAAAATAGTAACATATATAATATAATAATATAAACAAATTACAAACAAGTTGAAAAGGAGGATTATAAAATATTACATCTATTATATATTAATGTATGACTCAGAAACATGGACACTAAACAAACAATTAGAGATAGAATTGATGCCTTTGAGATGTGGGTATATATAAGAATAGGGAGAACATCATGGAAAGGGAAGAAAACAAAGAGGTACTAAAAACACTTAATATAAAGATCAGTCAAATAAAATATTTTAAAAGACATGACACCCTATTGAAAACCTTACTTGAGGGTAGAGTAAAAGGAAGCGAGCAAGAGGTAGGCAGAGATACAAGTGGAAGAGAACATCACAAGATGGACAGGTTACAGTCTAGAAGAGTGCACCACCTAAACAAGAGACAGGGGATGTTGGAGGTCTGTTGCAGCAAACCTTCGTTGCGGAGACGGCACTTGAAGATGATAAGACTACTTCGCATGTGGTTCAAAACAGTCCTTTTTTTCCAGAGTGCCCTACGAGGAGGTGCTTTTAGCAGGCCAGTAGAAAGGGGAAGTTTGAGGCGTTCAAAACTCCCCCCCCCCTTTCCCCTCTGTATTAAAAATCGGAACATTTCATTTCATTTAATATTAGAAACCATGTCAAAAGCCCATCCCCTCCCCTCACCACAAGGGGCATTTCTTTTTTTACAAAAAGGTCATCAAATTTGTTATCAGAGTCGTCGGACACACAAAAACAACCGAATAACCTTTTTTTTGTTAAACCCCCCCCCCCCCCCACTTTTTCCTCGCTTGAGGAGAACGTATCTGCAGTCCTGGTATTTAGGATCTTGGTTACGTCACGTATTGCACGAGGACAATGCAGAAACATTTGCGCTCCTTGTCAGTACTAAATTGTATACTCAATTTCGTACCCCCCCCCCCTCCCCCACCCGTATATATTAACTTGACATCACCGTGTCCCACGGTAGATTAAAAAAATAATGTAAATGGAAAACTTGAACATTCATGTCTTGGCAAGGAATCCAGAAAAAATGTAAAGCCAACCTTGAAAGGAAACAACTGATAACACATTATGCAAATGATGATGTTCATACAGTTACGTCAGATCTGCCTGGTGAGAAATTCAAATAATTATTTGTAGGCTAATATGTAGGACAAGTTCACTTGCAGAGAATACAAGTATAATTATTTGTAGGAAAAGTTCACTTACAGAGAATACAAGTATAATTATTTGTAGGACAAGTTCACTTGCAGAGAATACAAGTATAATTATTTGTAGGACAAGTTCACTTGCAGAGAATACAAGTATAATTATTTGTAGGACAAGCTCACTTGCAGAGAATACAAGTATAATTATTTGTAGGACAAGTTCACTTGCAGAGAATACACGTATACTAGTTTGTAGGACAAGTTCACTTGCAGAGAATACAAGTATAATTATTTGTAGGACAAGTTCACTTGCAGAGAATACAAGTATACTTGTTTGTAGGACAAGTTCACTTGCAGAGAATACAAGTATAATTATTTGTAGGACAAGTTCACTTGCAGAGAATACAGTTCATGAAAATCAAATAAGAGAAGAGGAAATTAAGGCCGTTAGCGAGTCTTTCGTCAATTATACAGTTATGTAGAATCTTCGGTGATCATTCTTTAAATGTAATGCTATTTGACTTTGATGTCATCAGTGGTGATCAGCTCGAGGTAGTTGACCACGTTACACATCTAGGATCGTCAGTCAACAATATTTATTATCCCTGGATCCAGAAATAAGCATCAGGATTAGAAAGGCATCTACAACAATGAACAAAATAACAAAAATAGTCTTGGAAAACCGAAAAATAACAATTAAAAACCAAACTCCTGGTTTACCAGACATGCATCCTTAGTATGCTCCTCTACGGCGGTGAAACACAGGCAACATATATGCAGTAGGAGAGACGAATAAACAGTTTTCAAATGATGTGCCTATGTAGAACTCTTGAAGTCATGTGGCAGGACAAAGTCACAAACACTAATGTATTGAAAATAACAGGCACTACCGCAGTATTTTCCATGCTAAGTCTGCGTAGTCTCAGGTGGCTGGGACACACTAGGAGGATGGAAGAAGGCAGAATACTGAAATATCTACTTTATGGAGAAATACATTCTCGGAAAATATCGCAGAGTCGATCTCTACTTTGGTATAAAGATATGTACAAACGTGATATTTATGATACGGGGCATTGATACGGAATCATGGGAGTAAGTAAAAAGTAAAGTAACCCATAGCATTTATTAATGCCGTAGGGGTGTGAGATGTTAGCGATCTCACATTTCACAGGCTCTGCAAATGAGGGCGGTAGCCATCTCCTCTCCCTCGCAGTCTTTACTACCCGGATTAATCCGGTACCCATTTAAGGCTGGGTCGACCTGGGAGCCGTTGCGATCTGAAAATATTTCCGCCTCAACTGGGGAATGAACCCAGGACCACTCATATGAGAAGCCAGTGCGCTAACCACTGCGCTAACGCGGCTCCCTCATCATGGGAGTACGATGCCATATATCGTATTGCATGGAGGGGAATGATCAGGAATGGTATAAAGACATAAGAGAAAGTGACCGCATATAGTTCAAGGTTTGCACATCTAAAACGACATATGCCCCTATAATAGTATACGCTGGTACGGTCATATGATTCCTTGTACACACTATGAGAGATTCATTGTGTCTCTGATTGATCTTGTGAGTCGCATCCATCATCGCCATGCATCGTAGATTATACTTCTTATAGCAGCACAATATTACTATAATCTGGAAAGACGGAAAAGGGCATACTACTAGCAATCTGTAACGATGTTTACATTATCATTCACCTTATATATATATATATATATATATATATATCTGTAACTGTACTTTTGGCTCGAAAACAGCACGCAGATGGACCATATTTGGCTTGTTTATTGTTTGGATCATTTGCCAACGAATGGCAAAGGAGATCTTAAAATCTCAATTGTTCCGACAATGCTGGCCAATGATATGATTGGTTAACATTTTATCTCTGACCGATGTACAAAGAACAACTGTAAACAATTCCATAGGCCTAGAAAATATTTTTTTGTTTTTTTCGATCGAAGTTTCTGTGTTTTAACAGGTTAAATATTCCTTCCTGCCTTTTGCTGATGTCGTATATATTTATGTCTGGGAATGCATCACATAATATTGTTTATATCTGCGTTTCTGTTGTATTCTTAAATTTTAATAGATCGGGTAAGAATTCTACAGTAAAAGTTTAAATCACTACAATTTGGAAAGAATACATCACGTGATACACAACATATTACACATTCTCAACACAACTTTTATAAGTTGTAAATTTAGTCTGTCGTATAACCGTAATAGCTAATGTGTACGGGCAAAGATTTTTTTATTATTTTTTTAAACTGAAACAAATCTCAAAGTCATCCTTACATTATAAGAAAAATATTCGCATCTATTCTATAGTTTTATTCTAGCCCGGACAACGTCATGAATTGCTTCTAGTCACTTATAAGACTTCTCATTGTACGAATTCTAAGCGTTAATACCTACGGCATTATATGCCTACGTTTTTTCATTATTGTCATTGGATATCTTTGTATTTTTTTTGGTTTGGGGGGGGGGGAGGGAGGAATATAAGAAATTTCGTGGGTTTTTTTCATTAACGACAATTGTATGCTTGAGTGATGAGCTCCAATGTCGGAATAACTTAATTTAATGTAACATACAGAAGCCGGAATGATAGCCATTAATGTAACAGTAATCAGTTACAATAATCGAAAATAGAAACTCAAACAGCTTTGGAGCAGCGATTCTTAATATGTTGTCAGCGGATACCTAAATTCTCTCGTGGGTTTAGTAGAGACGTAAAGAAATGGAGAGATACAAGCCCTGGATATTACAGGAGTATCGACCTAATAGAGAGTTTCTAGATCAATTTGCATTTTAATTACGATGATCTATCTAATATACCTAAGTAAAATGTGTAATAATGAAAAAAGTGTATAATTCATAAATATACACAAAAATACAGCAATATTAATTAAATGGCCGTTTTGTTGAATAGAATAAGTAGCAGGTATTCTAAATACAGGCATCATTAAATAAGACATTCCGGAATATATTTAATTATTTAACTGCATATACACTAGAAATTGTTTCATATTTTTTTTAAATAATATTCTCAGTGGATCCAAATGTTTATGTTGTTATCTATTTCTTAAATACATTTTACAAAACATAATAACCGCGTTTCAGTCACAGAGATAATATATCGTCCGTATACTATACAGATAGTGATGACTACTGGGCTCTATACTATACAGATAGTGATGGAATATTTGCGTTATACTATACAGATAGTGATGGAATATTTGCGTTATACTATACAGATAGTGATGGCAAATGTGCGCTATACTATACAGATAGTGATGACTACTGGGCTCTATACTATACAGATAGTGATGACTACTGGGCTCTATACTATACAGATAGTGATGACTACTGGGCTCTATACTATACAGATAGTGATGACTACTGGGCTCTATACTATACAGATAGTGATGACTACTGGGCTCTATACTATACAGATAGTGATGACTACTGGGCTCTATACTATACAGATAGTGATGACTACTGGGCTCTATACTATACAGATAGTGATGACTACTGGGCTCTATACTATACAGATGGTGATGACTACTGGGCTCTATACTATACAGATAGTGATGACTACTGGGCTCTATACTATACAGATAGTGATGACTACTGGGCTCTATACTATACAGATAGTGATGACTACTGGGCTCTATACTATACAGATAGTGATGACTACTGGGCTCTATACTATACAGATAGTGATGACTACTGGGCTCTATACTATACAGATAGTGATGGCAAATGTGCGCTATACCATACAGATAGTGATGGCAAGTGGGTTTTTTACTATGCAGATAGTGATGGCAAATGTGCTCTATAATATACAGATAGTGATGGCAAATGGGTTTTTTACTATACAGATAGTGATGACAAGTGGGTTTTTTACTATACAGATAGTGATGGCAAGTGGGTTTTATACTATACAGATAGTGATGGCAAATGGGTTTTTTACTATACAGATAGTGATGGCAAATGGGTTTTTACTATACAGATAGTGATGGCAAGTGGGTTTTATACTATACAGATAGTGATGGCAAATGGGTTTTTTACTATACAGATAGTGATGGCAAATGGGTTTTTTACTATACAGATAGTGATGGAAAGTGGGTTTTATACTATACAGATAGTGATGGCAAATGGATTTTTTACTATACAGATAGTGATGGCTAGTGGGTTTATACTATACAGATAGTGATGGCAAATGGGTTTTTTACTATACAGATAGTGATGGCAAATGGGATTTTCACTATACAGATAGTGATGGCAAATGTGCTCTATACTATACAGACAGTTGTGACAACTGGGCTCTATACTATACAGATAGTGATGGCAAATGGGTTTTATACTATACAGATAGTGATGGCAAATAACGCTCCAATCTTGGAATATATTAAGAGACAACATATCACATGGTTTGCACACTTTAGCAGACTACCATCAGACAGCATACCATTGCAAGCTATGCTACACAGATACAGTGAAGGCAGACCTAGAGGTCGACCACGAAAACGATGGACCACCGAAATAAAAGATACGACAAACTCCACAATATACTCAGCACACACGAGGGACATCTCCAGAAAACTATTCTACCCCTTACACTGAAAGGCAACAAATGGTTTAGCGAATAGATAGATAGACTGTACAGATAGTTATAATAAATGGGTCCTATAATATACAGATAGTACTAATGAATGGGTCATATACTGTACAGATATCAATATCAAGTGACATATTCTTTCCTGAACGTTGTCTTCGTCGTGGATACTCTGAACGCCTCTCTGTCCCGGGCAAGCAGAATTGCATTGGTAAGAGACATGTGTATACATTCTACGATGTTGCTGGTCCATCGTCTTCTTGGTCTACTTCATCTTCTCTCCCCTGGCACTCTGCCCTCTAGAATCAGCCTTTTGATACCACCATGTTGCTTTAAGTTCCCAAAATACTGTAGCTTCCGTTTTATAATGGTATTTAGAAGCCACCCTTCATTTAGTTTCAGTAATTTCAAAATTTCAATGTTCTTCTTTTTCTCTGTCTGTGATATTCTAAAGATCTTTCTGTAGCACTTCATTTCAAATGAATTTATTCTTTTGGACATTGTCTTGTTTACAGTACAAGTCTCGCATCCATATGTTGCCACTGGGAAAACACATGATCTTAAAAGGGTTACTTTAGTGTTGCTATTACTACTTTGCCATAGCTTACTCATTTGTGTTAATTTGAGTGTTGCAATTGCGAGTCTTCTTCTAATCTCGACTGAACAATCTGCGAAACTGTTTATATTTGCTTCCAGATATTTGAATTTGTTTACATATTCTAGTTCTATATTGTCTATGTTGATTATTGGTTTGCTCTTTGTTTTGTCTGTTGTCATAATTTTTGTTTTCTGTGTTTTAGATCTAGATTTTGAATCTTGCTGTATTTCTTTGTCGTCGTTATGAGCTGTTTCAGTCGCTCAGGATGTGTAGTAGGGAGGATTGTGTCATCTGCATATCTTATTTATGTAATCTTGTACCCACAGATATTTAATGTATGAAACTCAGTTTCCTCTTGTTCTTTTCTTAAATTTCGCTTTATATTCTCTACATAGATGTTAAAAAGATAAGGGGATAGAGTGCACTCCTGTCTCACTCCACTTTGAACAGCGAACCATTCAGATGTTTCTCCCTTCAATCTTACTGCTGTTTGTAGTTCGTGATATAATTTCAATAAGAAGTATTAGATGTTTGGGGAAGCCCATGTCTCCCATGATGGACCATAGTTGGTGGTATTTAATACAATCAAACGTCTTTGTGTAGTCTATAAAAAAACATATACAGATAATGATAAGAAATGGGTATTATACTGTACAGATAATGATAAGAAAGGGTATTATACTGTACTGATAATGATAAGAAATGGGTATTATACTGTAGAGATAGTGATAAGAAATGGGTATTATACTGTACAGATAGTGATAGGAAGTGGGTATTATACTGTACTGATAGTGATAATAATTGGGTATTATACTGTACTGATAGTGATAATAATTGGGTATTATACTGTACAGATAATGATAATAATTGGGTATTATACTGTACAGATAATGATAAGAAATGGGTAATATACTGTACAGATAGTTATAAGAAATGGGTATTATAATGTATAGATAGTGATAATAAATTGGTATTATACTGTACATATAGTGATATCTGATCAAACATATTATTTATGTTGAACTGGAAGTGTTCTACAATATCTTTTACTGTGGATTACTGCTTCAATGGTACCATAGATATCATTTCGTCAAATTTATTGTCAATAAATTTTCAAAATTGAAAAAAAATATTAAATTAAAGCAATGAATTTACTCAAGTGCTTTCTTTGATAGAGATATGAAGGTACTGGCAAACAGTGAGAGCATACCACATGAGAATGAAAACAACAAGACACAGGGGAAGACAACGAAGAAGGTTGATTTAAGGAGTTCCCAACTTTCTCAGACGTAACAGTAGTACCTCATATAGTTAGTTAGTTAGTTAGTTAGTTAGTTAGTTAGTTGTTAGTTAGTTAGTTAGTTAGTTAGTTAGTTAGTTAGTTAGTTAGTTAGTTAGTTAGTTAGTTAGTTAGTTAGTTAGTTAGTTAGTTAGTTAGTTAGTTAGTTAGTTAGTTAGTTAGTTAGTTAGTTAGTTAGTTAGTTAGTTAGTTAGTTAGTTAGTTAGTTAGTTAGTTAGTTAGTTAGTTAGTTAGTTAGTTAGTTAGTTAGTTAGTTAGTTAGTTAGTTAGTTAGTTAGTTAGTTAGTTAGTTAGTTAGTTAGTTAGTTAGTTAGTTAGTTAGTTAGTTAGTTAGTTAGTTAGTTAGTTAGTTAGTTAGTTAGTTAGTTAGTTAGTTAGTTAGTTAGTTAGTTAGTTAGTTAGTTAGTTAGTTAGTTAGTTAGTTAGTTAGTTAGTTAGTTAGTTAGTTAGTTAGTTAGTTAGTTAGTTAGTTAGTTAGTTAGTTAGTTAGTTAGTTAGTTAGTTAGTTAGTTAGTTAGTTAGTTAGTTAGTTAGTTAGTTAGTTAGTTAGTTAGTTAGTTAGTTAGTTAGTTAGTTAGTTAGTTAGTTAGTTAGTTAGTTAGTTAGTTAGTTAGTTAGTTAGTTAGTTAGTTAGTTAGTTAGTTAGTTAGTTAGTTAGTTAGTTAGTTAGTTAGTTAGTTAGTTAGTTAGTTAGTTAGTTAGTTAGTTAGTTAGTTAGTTAGTTAGTTAGTTAGTTAGTTAGTTAGTTAGTTAGTTAGTTAGTTAGTTAGTTAGTTAGTTAGTTAGTTAGTTAGTTAGTTAGTTAGTTAGTTAGTTAGTTAGTTAGTTAGTTAGTTAGTTAGTTAGTTAGTTAGTTAGTTAGTTAGTTAGTTAGTTAGTTAGTTAGTTAGTTAGTTAGTTAGTTAGTTAGTTAGTTAGTTAGTTAGTTAGTTAGTTAGTTAGTTAGTTAGTTAGTTAGTTAGTTAGTTAGTTAGTTAGTTAGTTAGTTAGTTAGTTAGTTAGTTAGTTAGTTAGTTAGTTAGTTAGTTAGTTAGTTAGTTAGTTAGTTAGTTAGTTAGTTAGTTAGTTAGTTAGTTAGTTAGTTAGTTAGTTAGTTAGTTAGTTAGTTAGTTAGTTAGTTAGTTAGTTAGTTAGTTAGTTAGTTAGTTAGTTAGTTAGTTAGTTAGTTAGTTAGTTAGTTAGTTAGTTAGTTAGTTAGTTAGTTAGTTAGTTAGTTAGTTAGTTAGTTAGTTAGTTAGTTAGTTAGTTAGTTAGTTAGTTAGTTAGTTAGTTAGTTAGTTAGTTAGTTAGTTAGTTAGTTAGTTAGTTAGTTAGTTAGTTAGTTAGTTAGTTAGTTAGTTAGTTAGTTAGTTAGTTAGTTAGTTAGTTAGTTAGTTAGTTAGTTAGTTAGTTAGTTAGTTAGTTAGTTAGTTAGTTAGTTAGTTAGTTAGTTAGTTAGTTAGTTAGTTAGTTAGTTAGTTAGTTAGTTAGTTAGTTAGTTAGTTAGTTAGTTAGTTAGTTAGTTAGTTAGTTAGTTAGTTAGTTAGTTAGTTAGTTAGTTAGTTAGTTAGTTAGTTAGTTAGTTAGTTAGTTAGTTAGTTAGTTAGTTAGTTAGTTAGTTAGTTAGTTAGTTAGTTAGTTAGTTAGTTAGTTAGTTAGTTAGTTAGTTAGTTAGTTAGTTAGTTAGTTAGTTAGTTAGTTAGTTAGTTAGTTAGTTAGTTAGTTAGTTAGTTAGTTAGTTAGTTAGTTAGTTAGTTAGTTAGTTAGTTAGTTAGTTAGTTAGTTAGTTAGTTAGTTAGTTAGTTAGTTAGTTAGTTAGTTAGTTAGTTAGTTAGTTAGTTAGTTAGTTAGTTAGTTAGTTAGTTAGTTAGTTAGTTAGTTAGTTAGTTAGTTAGTTAGTTAGTTAGTTAGTTAGTTAGTTAGTTAGTTAGTTAGTTAGTTAGTTAGTTAGTTAGTTAGTTAGTTAGTTAGTTAGTTAGTTAGTTAGTTAGTTAGTTAGTTAGTTAGTTAGTTAGTTAGTTAGTTAGTTAGTTAGTTAGTTAGTTAGTTAGTTAGTTAGTTAGTTAGTTAGTTAGTCGTTGGATCATCGTCATTGCACTCTGGACAAGTCCATAGGTGCTCAGATCTTTCCTTGAGTGTATTCGCCATTACACGTTGACTGACAGTTCCAGTACGTTGTTGATTGACCATCATTCTTTTTCGCCCACGAAAACTCTCCTTTCTAGCGACACCACATTTCAAACCAAGTTCCTTTATTCTAATCATGGAACAAGAGTCATCGTCACTTTTACAGTCATTATTTCGTGCGTTTTCCCGTAGGGCATTCAAAATGTCTGCCCGATCCATCGCTCCACCAACAGCCGTAGTAGCAGCGTGGTCGGCCAACCTATCTGCTCTTTCATTACCCCGGACTCCCACGTGTCCCGGAACAAAAATAAAAGTCACTGTACGCACACATGATTTATTCACTGCATCCAGCCACTGTTCTCGAACGTACCCCGTCTGAACTTTCACAATCATGTTCATGGAGTCACTGAGTATACAGGCATGCTCGCAGACAGTCTGTGAGCAGACCCATTGCAAAGCTTTGGTCACCACCAGAATCTCCATTGTCAAGCTGCTTGCCGTCTGAACGAATGCACCACTTTCCTCTCTGATAGTCTCCCCCCACCATTGTGCCGTGAAAGCCCAAGAACTTCTGATGTGTCTCTCAACCGACCCATCTGTATATATAATTATATCACCTTCCCTGGAATTCTCACCGATCAGAGCGAGCACCTCCGACTCGACCACTGTCGGACACCATTCCCTGCACTCTCTATTGAGTGTTATTACTCCTTCGAAGTACCTCATATCAAACGAGCAAACGTGCCGCATCCAGAAAGCAAATCGTCATTCAATCATGTGCCGTTAAAGCAAAGGCAACATTTAGATAGAGATGTGAGGATGACAAATTGGGCAGTGAGAGAAACATTCACTTATTTCATTGTATGTTTGGTGATTATAAATAACATATATTCAGGTCTGTTCACTGGCAGACATTGTTCACTTGGTCAACAAATGAACAATTTTATATCACGCTCAAGTAGGAAACATATTATGGAGTCATAGATAGGAACAGATATATTTAAAGGGAGACCAATAGTAACATAAAGGTTAAGAACCGTCCGTTGAGAGCAATAACAAAAATAATGAAAGTTAGTTACGGATATACAGATGTGTATCCGTGCGTACCGTGTCAATTAGAGAACAGAACAGAACTCAGGCTGGTTTATAACTGATTTACGCTGCATCAATGAATGTTTGATATGTATGACCACATTAAAACATTCCAAGATTAACAGATGAAAGTGGCTTCGATTGATATGTTACCTGATGAGGAAGAAGGGCATTCAAACAATCACACGAATGACAAATGAAGGAATGAAGAGATTAGAAGAACTGTTAGAACAACATCTGGTCAAATATGTTAAAAGACAGAAATTGAAATGGTTCGGCTACTCAATGATAATGAATCGATACTTACTAGCAACAAGAGCATACATCAGAATGAAAACAACAAAAGGTATGCGAAGACAAAAAGAACATTGTATACATTGTAATGTCAAACGTTTCTATGTATGGAGTCCAGAAGTGGACACAAAGGGAGGGTAATGATATTTTGAGAATCATTAAAAGTACGCGCGAAATGCACATTCATAATCAACGTTTTAATGAAAATAAAAAGTATATCATATTCCATCCCTGCATATATATATATATACTGTTGTGTTTTGATTATTTTTCTGTTTGTTTTGTTTCCGTCGCTTCAGTTTTGTGTATTCTTACTATTGTCTTTTCTCTACTTCTGCTGTAAGACGTTACAGGATTGAAAAGATGATTGCTTTTCTGGTTATAGAAAGTTTGGTCTCTTGCTATGCTGTAATATTGTAACGTCTCAGAACGTTGGTAACTCCTTCAGTCCACCTTCAACTTTGTCTTCTTCTACCTCTTTCTGTTTCCATTTCCATGCTGTATGCTCTTTAAAAAAAAATTATGTCTTGATCTCTCTGTCCTTTCTTCTGTTATCTGTAAAAATGCTCCCAAGATATTTAAATTTCTGCACTTGTTTTAGTATTTGATCATTTATCTTTATGTTATAAACTTGTTATGTTACAATCTGTTGTTCATGCTCTTTTGACAATGTATTTTCATGTATTATTGTGCACTTATGAAATAGTCCGGATCTGTGGCAAAGTGGTACAGAGCGCGTCTGTGACGGCCAAGATATCGAGTTCGATTCCCGCCACACCGGCAATTGTACATCCGGACCGTTCAGAAAGCAATGACCAACTACTGAACGTATTTATATTGCCAAGAAAATCACCTCAACC
>CM067306.1:26451386-26458855 GCA_034231615.1 Meghimatium bilineatum
AACTGTCAACTGTGAAATAAACATCATTGTCTCAACTTCTTACTTTTGTCTTGTATCAAATAAGCAAAATGGATGGCGAAGAAATTCAAGCTAGTAGACATTTGTACCTTTGTCTTGTCGCAGACTCGTAGGTGACAGGGAATACTATGTGTGTCATCACTATGGTTGGGTCTACAATCTGACAGACGAATGATGAGATAGTTGGCGCAGAAGTATGTGATGTACTCCTGACAGGACGTTGTAATCCCTGAATGTTTGTGCACTTGAATTCCTTCCTTCCGGGACAATACAGGTATCCATAAATCCCCTTTTACACATCACTGCCTTTGAGATCTTACATGAATCTGGGTGTCCTCTCAGTTACACAACTGAGAGTAGCCTGTGATTTTTACAGAAAAGCAATGAGCTGTCAAGAGATACATGTTCATATCTAAAGCGGTTATTTCATGATCACCAGCCAACTCTCTTTCACATTTAATGTTCTTCATGATCACCAGCCAACTCTCTTTCACATTTAATGTTCTTCATGATCACCAGACAACTCTCTTTCACATTTAATGTTCTTCATGATCACCAGCCAACTCTCTTTCACATTTAATGTTCTTCATGATCACCAGCCAACTCTCTTTCACATTTAATGTTCTTCATGATCACCAGCCAACTCTCTTTCACATTTAATGTTCTTCATGATCACCAGCCAACTCTCTTTCACATTTAATGTTCTTCATGATCACCAGCCAACTCTCTTTCACATTTAATGTTCTTCATGATCACCAGCCAACTCTCTTTCACATTTAATGTTCTTCATGATCACCAGCCAACTCTCTTTCACATTTAATGTTCTTCATGATCACCAGCCAACTCTCTTTCACATTTAATGTTCTTCATGATCACCAGCCAACTCTCTTTCACATTTAATGTTCTTCATGATCACCAGCCAACTCTCTTTCACATTTAATGTTCTTCATGATCACCAGCCAACTCTCTTTCACATTTAATGTTCTTCATGATCACCAGCCAACTCTCTTTCACATTTAATGTTCTTCATGATCACCAGCCAACTCTCTTTCACATTTAATGTTCTTCATGATCACCAGCCAACTCTCTTTCACATTTAATGTTCTTCATGATCACCAGCCAACTCTCTTTCACATTTAATGTTCTTTAAACTTTGCGATTCGGGTCCCCCCCCCCCCCCCCCATTTCCACGTCTGCGGAATTCTGAATATCATTATTGTGATTTTCTCCCATTACCCCTAATTTGCTGCCGTAATTTACACACATCTCCAAAATAGAGCAAGACATGAGCAACGGACTAATGTAACCTGATAAAACATAAGATGAATAAACGGTGAAAAGTATTGAAGAAGAAGAAAAACGCAATAAAAAAAATAAAATATTTAAACAAGAAGAGATAAGACCACAGAAAAAAATCGAACCTATTTCATGCTCATCTCTTAACGGCTCAAGATGATTGTAAGATTCAGGTCACCAAAAATAAACATGACCTCTATGTGATTCAACATCCGAATTTTGGAACTATTTTTTTGTGTGTCCTACACAAAATGGGTTAGAACTTGTCATGACTTAATGCGCGCTGGGCAGAATAATTATCGGATGTGCTGTGTCTTAACGTGGTTAAAAATGTGATTGATTCATTGCAGGAACTTGGAATTAGTGGAAACGAGAGATAGATAACAGCCTTTTGTTCTGTTCAATGCAACTAGTGCACTGTTGTTTTGTGGGATTGTTAAAGGAAAGAGAGAATATATATGAGATGTGTCACGATGTGTGTATGTGTGTGTGTGCATTTGGAAGGGGTGGGTAAGAGAGCGAGAAATGCAGTGATTAACAGAGGGAATTAGTGAAGGGTGGAAGAAACCAAGGAGAAAATTACAGAATAATAAACGAATAGAAGGAAGAAAATTGGGAGAAATAAGCGGTGAGATGGAGATCAAGAGGGGAAGTATTAACGGCATGAAAAAGAGTATGTAGAAGAAAGTAAGCTGGAAGGGAGGAAAAAGTAAGGGAGAATGCAGTGAGGGAACAACACGTAAGGGGAAGGAAATGAAGAAACAGGAAGTAAGGACGAAGGAAGTGAGAAACAAGGCAGTGAGGAAGAAGGAAATGAGAAAAAAAGAAAGTTAGAAAGAGCGAAGTGAGGGTGAAGGTGAAGAGGAAAAAGGGAGGAAGGAGGGAAGAAGAAGAAAGTGAAGAAACAGGAAGTGAGGAAGACACATGTGAGGAAGAAGAAAGTGAGGGAGTAAGGAAGTAAAAAGTAAGTGAGAGATAGGAAGTAAGGATGAATGAAGTGAGAGAAGGCAGTAAGGAAGAACGAAGTGAGAGTAGTAAGGAAGAACGAAGTGAGAGAGAGAGAAGCAAGTAAGGAAAAATGAAGTGAGAGAGAGAAGCAAGTAAGGAAAAATGAAGTGAGAGAGAGAGAAGGAAGTAAGGAAAAATGAAGTGAGAGAGAGAGAGAAGGCAGTAAGGAAGAACAAAGTGAGAGATAAGAAAGTAAGTAAGAACGAGTGATAGGAAAGGAAATGAGGAAGAAGGAAGTAAGGAAGAGAGGTAGGGTGAAGTGAGGAAGTGAGAAGGAAGGAACAGAGGAAGAAGAAAATGAGAAAGATGGATATATTGAAGAAAGAAGTAAGGAAGAAGGAATTAAGGAACAATGAAGTGAGGCGGAAGTACGTGAGAAAGAAGCAAGTAAGGAAGAACGAAGTGAGTAAGAAGTAGGAGGGAAGTAAAAAAGAATGAAGTAAGTAAGAAGAAAGGGAATAAGAAGGAGGAGGAAGTAAAGAAGAAAGATGAAAATAAGAAGGAAGAAATTATGGAAGAAGGAGGAGGGACGTAAAGAAAAAGGAAGTTGTAATAAGAACGTGAGTAATAAGGAGGAGGAAAGTAATGAAGAACGAAATAAAAATAAGAAAGTTAGTAACAGGGAGGAGGAAAGTAAGGAAGAAGGAAGTGAGGAAGAAGAAAGTTAGTAAAATGGAGGAGGAAGAAAGAAGTGAGGAAAGAAGAAAGTGAGTAAGAAGGGTGAAGGGAAGTAGGGAAGATATGAGGAAGAAAGAAGTATGGAAGAAGGGAGAGAGGAAATAGGAAATTAGCAAGAAGGAAGTAGGGAAGAATCAAGTGAGTAAGAATTAAGTTAAGAAAAGGGAAGTAAGGAAGACAGAAGAAGGAAATGAAGAAGAGAGAAGAAGGAATTGAAGAAGACAGAAGAAGGAATTGAAGAAGAAAAGAAGATAATTAGGAAAAAGGAAGTGAGGTAGAGGGGAGTGAAGAAGAACGAAGTGAGTAAGAAGGAAGTGAAGAAGAACGAAGTGAGAAAGAAGGAAGGATGGACAAACGTAAAGTATGACTTAGGAAAGAAAGGATAGAGAAGGAGACAGGGGTAGGCGAAAAGAGATATATTGAATGCTTGTCAATAAAAATGTAAATGAAATGAAGGAACGACAAAAAGGAAAGAAAATATAAACAAATAATATAGGTAATAAGATGAAAGGAAAAAAGTGAGGGAATGAGAATAAAATGTATTACAAGAATAAAGTACAGAAGGTAATGAATTATGAAATTTTTGTGATAGATGAATGCAGAATGGTTCGAACAAGGATGAGAATAGAGGGTAAAATACGTTTAGGTAAAGTCTGTATGGTCCAAACATGCTTTAGGCAGAACAGGTACTAGTGATCAGCACAGCTTCCATATGAGAATTACCCGATGGGCTCAAGCACAAAAGGGACAACAATTTTAGCCATAGCCCAACTCTACTGTCAAGCTTTCCAATACCGGAAATACACTTGCAGAGAGAAAGGGTTCAGTACCCGATGGGCTCAGGCGCTATTGGGACAAGGTCGCTCAGCTCGAAAACGCTTTGCTCTCAAACGCGTGGTGTGAGACTCGAACTTGGGTGAGGGGTTCACGATGTCTGTGAACGACACCTCGGATAAGAAGGTGAAAGAGCTAGGTTCAAACTCTTCTGGCGAGTTCTTCCTCATACGGAACGAGACTGGCGGATGAGAAACGGTTCAGCAGTACCCGATGGGCACAGGCACAGTACGTTCAATTACACGAGATAAGTTCATAGACAGTGGACACCTCGAGCGAGATAGACGTGAACGACAATCGTCTCGGCGAAGAGGCACTACACACCCGCGTGCCAGGTATAGATAGAAAGGCTGTCACGGACTAGGGAAACCCACCCGAATTAAAGGCATGACGAAAACGGATGTGCTGAACCTCGGACGTACAGACCACAGAGTGGCCATTCGAGGTGCATATAACACAGTTCTACTGTGGAACTTGCAGCACAACGTACTTCACGCTCCCCGGCGGAAATTACAAAATATATTCGTTGTGGTTATATGAGAGCGAACGCATAAAAAGAAGAAGAATATAAGAATTATAATAAAGAAGTGTAGATAATTTGATACAAGACATAAATACTATCAAACGCCTTTGTGTAATAACCCTAAAATTTATGTGGCATAAGGGACAATATTTTGTGTCAGAAAGAATGGCTGTGATGTACCATCAGTGGCCAAAACTCAAACATCCAACAATCTGCATGGCTATAGAGGCTACAAAAACAACAATTGATAAACAGTATTTTTATACCAACTCTGTGTTACCAATGTCAAACATAAGCCTTGACAAAGACACTAACGAAACAAGATCACAATGTATGAAATAAGATGTTTGAGAAAATCTATAAATGTCACGAGAATAGACCAATATAAAAATGAAGATAACAGGAAGGAAATAAAGACCATCCACCATACGCCAGGAATACATCGAGAGATAGCAAAGCAGGTGGTTTAACCACATCATGAGAATGGTACAAACGCAACCTGCTCATCGTGCGTACAGAAGCAGAAAATTGTGTTACCAGGCACGAGAAATACCTAAAGCTAGTTGATAGGAGACAATCGAAGACAATATAAAATAATTACAGGCTGACCACGGTCAATGTACACCACATGGCATGAGACATGAAGCTCCAACTGTTCCTCCTTCCAATGACGCTTAACGGTGCAAATGAAAGTGGTGATGTATAGATACCCTGGTTACTCGTGTGATGCCGGGGTCTGAAAGGGGAGCGCAAAATAGTAACACTGTTTACCTTCCATGCATGATGCAAGAGACGACTAAGGAGGTTACAAGGTAGAATTGGCTGTCCCATCCCATTTAGAATCAAAGTAACATTGAAGCTATGATGACATCGGATGTGTCAGACCGAAAGGCAACGCTGCTGTAATCTATGATAGTACTTACGTAGAAACTAGATATCGAGAGTACCATGATTACCATCACTATTGAAATGAATGGCGACATGGGTAGGTTCTCTGTGTTTTATAGCTTGAAGATGCCTACAGAAGCGGTCGCTCAATGGTAAGTCCGTTTCACCTATACACTTCTTGTCACAAAGTCTACATTGCCAACGTAAATGACATTACGGGAATTATGTGTAAGGCATTATCGATAATGAAAGTGGCCTTAGCTAATGAAACAGCTCGGATATGAATTCCACGGGAACATGTTTAGCAACGACCGCGTTTGCAACGAATAGTGCCAAAGAGATCAGGAACATAAGACCTGAGGTGACCGTGGACCAAGGTGTCATTAAGATTTTTGTCACGTCTATAGGCAACAAAAGGAAAGTCCAGGAGAGTTTCAGAATCAAGCTGAAGAAGGGAATAATGCTTGCACAAGATTCGACGGACGGCAGAGTTATGGGGATGAAAATTAAGGACAAGTTTAACTCTTTCAGAGGAGGATGAAGTATCCTGAGTATTAGTCAAGGTATTAAGTCGAGATAACTTAAGGACAAGAAGTCATGGCGATGAAAGGACACTGCCAGGGAACGAATGTCTACGAAAGAAATCAATCATCTCAGAGAAATTATCACGAAAGTCGTCATCATCATTACAAAAGCGACGACAGCGAAGAAGTAGGGAGAATGGCAGAGAGTTGCGACAGGCAGGAGAATGAGAAGAATTGAAGAGCAGAAAACCATGTGCATCAGTAGGTTTGTAGTAACAGATGTGCTGAGGTAAGGGGATGAATAGTGACAATAATGTCAAAAAAATTGACAGAAGTAGTAGAGATGTGAATAGAATAGCAGGGTTAAAATTGTTGATAAAGTTGATGAAGCGAGACAATTCTGTCTCAGGCATGTCAGTAATACCTAGACCATCATCAATATATCTATGAAATATAAATGGAAAGGACCGTCATAAGTCTCTGAAACCTGATGTTCAAGATGTCCCATGAAAAGATATGCATAACTGGTCCCATCTTAGTGCCCATAGCAACACCACTGATCTGATCAAAACATTTATTCATTGAATTCAAAACAGTCGAGCGTAAGCACTAGTTCAGCAAGACGGATAAGAGTGGGAGTGGTTACATAGAGATGGGGGTTCGAATCAATAAAAAAACTGCAAAGCAATAAGACAGTCAGAATTGGGTATAAAAGTATATAAAGAACAAATATCAAGTAAGAACAGACTATAAGTGCGGTCAGAAGACAACCGAACAGAAGAAAATATAGTTAAAGCATGCTTAGTATCTTTTAAAAATGAAGACAGTTGCTCTACTAAGGTTGGAAAAGAAAATAAAGGTAGATGTCTTCTTCTTCTTCTTCTGCGTTCATTCTCAAACTCCTGCAGATTAGCAGGATGTAGTCCGGAGAACGGAATGCGTTGTTTCATGGTTTACAGCATTGCTGCGATATCTGCGCCTTTCGGCCTGACACATCCGACTCAGCATGGCTGTGGGTCACTTACCCTATATGGGATGGGACAGCCAACTCCATCCCATAACCTCCTTAGTCGCCTTTTACGACATGCGTGGAAGGTAAACATTGTTGCTATTCTTTGCTCCACCGGTCTAGAACATGCAGCACAGCTCCATCAGTTAGTGATTGGGTTTGAAGTATGTAGAGACGTCAACACGGGTTGAAGAGTAGTTGGTCACCGCTAATTATACCTGACGTGCACATACATACAACAGTCAACACAAATATCGAATCAAGATGTATTTAAAAAGAATATTATAATACACAAGAATCGATACTTTTAATGTTAAAACGAGGAAAACTGCCATGGTGTGGGCATGTATGCTGAAACAATACCTACCCTATCTTCTTATTCTGCGTTCATTCTCAAACATCTGCAGTTGAGCAGATTGTAGTCCAGAGAATGTAATGAGTTATGTCATCGTTTACAATCCAGCTGCAAGATGTGCTCCTTTTGGCCTGACACATTCGGCTTCGGCATTGTTATTTATCAAAATCAATCTCTCAGGCTACATGTAAAGATGATTAAGCAGTGGAAAGACAATATCAAAGACTCAACAGGTAAAGATTTATATATACTTATCTGCATCGATGAGATAGAAATAATTGGGGTACTTTGTATGTTGGCGCATCAAATTGAGCACCCCAACGACATTGACATGTT